>RJWH01000748.1:563085-586409 GCA_004363575.1 Solenodon paradoxus | reverse complement strand
CCAATAGAAAAACCAGTTATCTCAGTGCAGAAAACCCTATGCCAAGACATGTAACTGTGAATCAAAAGTTCAAGACAAAGAATCCTGAAGGTGACCAGAGATTAAAAAGCAAGTAACACATAAAGGAACTCCCATCAGGCTATCATCAGACTTCTCAGCAGAAACCCCACAGACTGGCAGAGAATGGAATGTTTTCAAAACACTACACGATAAAAACCGCTAGCCAAGGATATTTTACCCTACAAAACTCTCTCAGAGTTGAGGGAGAAATCAAGGTTTTTCCCAACAAACAAAAGCTGAAAATTTTTGCTTCCATGAGATCTTTACAAGAAATGTTAAAAGAAGCTCTCCTATCTAAACCAAGGAGAAGAAACTACAAATAACTAAAAAAGGCAACAAATAAGAAAAAAATGAAAATGGCAGTAGCAAGTCCTCAAATATCAAAATCATTTTTAATGTAAATGGACTGAATTGGCCAATTAAATGTCAAAGAGTGAGTATGTGGATTAAAAAAGAATACCCAACTATATGCTGTTTGCTAGAAACTCATCTAAGGTCTGAGACAGAGTTAAAGTAAAAGGATGGAGAAAGTTACTCCAAGCCAATGGTGAACCTAAAAAATCAGGAGCTGCTGTAATCACCTATAATAGACTTCTAACAAAAAAGGCAATGAAAGAGAAAGATGATAATTATATAACAATACAACAGAAAGACATAACACTTATTAATATATATGCACCCAATAAAGGAGCACCCAAATATATCAAGCAAATATTAACAGATGTAAATAGAAACATTGACAGCAGCACAATAATTTTAGAAGTCTTTAATATTCACTTTCAGTAAAAGACAGATCAGACAGAGTCAACAAAGAAACAAGATTTTTAAACAACAAATTAGAATATATGGACTTAATAGACATATTGAACTGCCATTGGGTAAAGGAAGCAATCAAGAATGAAATTTAAGAATACCTGGAGTCAAATTAAAATGAAGGTATGACATATAATATTCTGTGGGGTACAGCAAAAGCAGTAATAAAAGGGTAATTTACAGTGATACAACCTTTAGTTAATTGAATCATTTCTCTATAGAAATGATTTTCCAACTGTTATTAGGAGTAAAATTTGGTGATGAGAAACTTATGAGAAACTTATGAGGATGAGACCATCCAATTGAAAGGAAGTATTGTAAGATGTACAACTTTGTGTTTATAAAATATATTTATTTTGCCTTTAGAAATTTTATGGAGTAAAATAAATGCATCAATCTGGTGAAATAAGAAAATTTATATTCCAAAATTATTGTTTTTTTTCAGCAAAGATTCATTAAGTGAGCACTTCATAAAGTAGGAGGATCTTAGAATGTTTGTATCTCAACTCATGATCAATTAGCAATAAAAATAAAATGTTTGTGAAATATCAATAAATTTATCATTTAATTCAATGTGAAAATTCAAAGGAATGTGTTTTGTAGTTTTGGAATCTGTTTAATTACATCGAGTGAGAGTTTGTCTAATTCTCCCAAGTTTTATCATTTATATTAGCTACATAGTCTTCCTTTCAGAGTTAAATGATGGCATACAAAAGGGGTTCTTAGACTCTGTGGTATTATATTATTGCCACAGTAAGTCAAATATTCTGAAATATTAAAATATATTTAATTCACATTTATTTTCATGCTTAAATATTAGGCCACCTTAATAGAAATCCAAATATAAGTATTTTTACAAAGTCCTAGTGTTTCTAATTCAATAAAATCACTTATATGGTTATATCTGAGTCATTCTATTTGGATAGTTATAAGAGTAATCATGATACTCAGACTCATACTGTGGCTAGCTATCTAAATTAGATAGAAACAAATACCTATTTCAGATTGCGTAGAGCAAGTCTCACTTAGCATGGAAAGGTCAGGCTAAAGACATTTCTAAATGGCTCTTCCAAAAACAGCAGTGCTTTTATTGCCAAAAGACAGTCAAACTTCATTTCCCCACATAATTTTGAATGTTAAAAGAGGAAAATCAAAGAAATAAATGCCAATTTTATCTTTCAGCTGAATGTCACTGATCAGTGTGTATCTTTGCCAAAATGTCTTCCTTAATAGCTTTGTCAACTGTCATTTGCTCCAAAATTATGGTTGTGGAGATGGTAGGGCATCACTTTATTCTTTTTCAATGGTTTCACCTTCCCAACCTAGTTCCCAAAGATGTATTTTGAGCTTTCTTGCTTTTGATTTGCTGAGCCAGAAGAGGCAAGTTACATAAACACTTGTTAACACAGATTTTCTGTTACCACAACTCTATCTAGAGAAGTGATTTGTCCAAGGAAACCAAAGTAAGTAGTTTATAAGTACTTTTGAATGTATTTATTGCATATCTAAGGAGTAGGAAACCATTCACTCACTGGTCATGTATTTTCCTTAATCCAGTTTCTTATGGCCTAAACAAGGCTAGGAATAGTATCATTTGTGCCTATAGTTTCAAAAACACAGTGGAACTCTGAGGCACATTAGTCACAGTTTCTTAGACCACCAGGAGATGGGGCTAAAGTGTAAGTAGATAGCTATTTTTGTGGTCTAGTAGAGCAGTTACCTCATTTCATTCTTACTGTTGCTCCCGAGGGAGGAAATGACTTTGTAGCAATTTAAAGTTTATAAACTTTCACTAGTAATTGAAATATTTTAAAATCAACTCTGGAAGAAATATGCCTTCTGAAATGATCTGATTTAATGAATTGGTTTTTTTTTTTTTTTTTTTTTTTGCCAAATAATAAACTTGAGTTTTTGCATCTATCATACAGTCACATAGGCATTCTCAATTATTATATGGATTGATTATGTATCAGCATATATAAAATAAAATGATGGTGCACCTTGGGGCTTAGTGGTTAAGTTCAGCATAATCTACATACATCCCAAGGATCTGGAACTGGGTGGACAACCAAGATGTATGCCAAAATAAAAAGTGAAATAAGTGCTTCTTTCTCCTCTCCTCCCTGCCTGCCTGCCTATCTACTCACCTTCATTCCTACCTGCACCTTTCCTAAAAAAAAAAAAAAAAAAAAGGTACTTTCAAAGACAATTTGTATAGCATTCCATTAGATAAAATAACTCTTCCTAGTCTTTTTTTTTTTTCTTTCCCTCTCTCTTTTTATCCTCCTCCTCCTTCTATCTTCTTTTCCATCTGTCTCCAATTTTACCAGATGACTAATACGCTAAGGGTGATTTTCCATTTCTTTTATCTCTTCCCACCACTGTTACTGGGGAAGGCTGGACTAGAACTGAAGGAATTTTCTAGACTGAAAAAAGTATATACACTCAAGGATTTGGGATCAGATCTTATGCTCTAAATATTGATAAAAATCAAGTTATAATGATATCCTGTGTAATGATAAATCAGTAATCAACTATTCATTGAGCATTTACTCTGGCCTATATGATGTTAAATATGTATTAATTCATAAGACAGACATGATCAAGTTTTTATAATTTCACAGATAATATTATTTCAGTTGATTAATCCTGACAAATATGTTTACCTATGTCCCCACCACCCAAGTTAAGATTGAGATCTTCGTCACCCTAGATAGTCCCTTTGCTCCTTTCACCCATTTCAAGTCAAACATCTTTGACCACTCTCTCTCCCTAACAATCATTCTGATTTCTATCACTATAAATTATTTGACCTGTTCTTGAACTCCATATAAATGATATGTACTTTTTAATATATGACTTCTTTACACTCAGCTTAACATTTTTTGAAGTTTATCTCTGTTGTTGGGTGTGTCAATAGTAAGACTCTTTATTGTGAATGATACTCTATTGCATAAATATACCACCAATTGCTTGTCCACTCTACAATTGTTGGATACTTCTGTTGCTTACAATATTTGACTATCATGTATGAAGTGCTGTCTTTTGAAGACATGTTTTCATTTCTTTTGGATATATACCTAAGATGGAATTACTGGGTTCTAGTTAGGTATATTTTAATTTTATAAGAATTTACAAAATTGTTTTCCAAAGTGGTTATGCCATTTTATATTCCCAACAATAATGTAAGAAATTTCCAGTGCTATACATGATTTCCGGTATAGCCTGTCTTCAAATTTTAGCTATTCTGAGTGAGTATAAAGTAGTATTTCATTGCAAGCATGTGTACCTAACCCAGTTATTAATAATATTACAAGTGCCCTGGAGAAGATGGTGGGAAAACTTGGAATGAAGATCAATGGTAAAAAGAGTAGACTTGGATAAGAAAAATAGAGTAGCATGGGGATGAGACTATGTGGTGAGAGGATAGATGATCAGAGCCTTCACTGTGAGTGGTTGTCTAAGATAAGAGGGGAAAAAGTCATTAAAAGTACAGGTACGACTTGGAGGAGACCTCAGATATATGATATGTTTAGCTGTTTGTTGCTCTGTTGAGAGTTAGTTTAAACTTTATATGACTGAAATGTTTGAACATCATAAACCAGAATCTCTAACTGGTTTCATTTTTAGGGTTTCTGAATACGCTGCTCATACTCTGTTAGAGTAATTAAGCTTGGTTATAGACGTCCTTTTACCCTGAAAAGTACACTAATATTAAATATTCTCTTTATTAGAAATAATTTATAGATGAGATATTAGTTTGAAGCCTACATTCAATCACACTTGAAATAGAGTTTTCTTTTCTAGATCTTCTTGTGCAGGATAGGATTTCTTGTTATCACAGGTCATCAAAACATTTTAGTGGACTTTTATTGGGTCTAGGTATGATGGAGCTAAAATGTTAAAGATCTTGACATTAAAAAAGTCACTTATCACTTTGTTATATTACACAGTCTCAAATGTTAAACATTTGAAACTTGTCAAAGTATTTATAAAACATAATAAAAAACATTTTATTTTGGAATACTTCTAGATGTATATAGAAAAGCTCTGAAGGTAATGCAGAGATCTTATATACACTTCAACCAGATTCCTTCAATATTAAATAATATAACCATAGTACAGCTTGCTGAAACTAAGAAATTAACACTGGCATATTACTATTAACTAAACTTCAGATTTATTTAGGTTTCACCATTTTTTTTACTGATGTTCATTTTCTGTTCCAGGATTTGGTGCCAGATGCCACATTGCATTTAGTTGTCATATCTCCTTAATTTCCCCAGAGCTGTGACAATTTCTTATTCTTGGTGTGTGTGTGTGTGTGTGTGTGTGTGTGTGTGTGAGATCTTGATGGATCTTTTTAAGAGGCGATCAAATATTTTGTAGATTGTTTCTCAGTTTGGGTGACTAATGCTTTTGCATGATTAGGCATGGTTTCAGAGACAAATACCACAAAGGTAGAGTGCCCTTGTCATTACATCATATCAGGCACACATGACATCAACATGACATCACTGGTGGTATTAACCTTGAATACTTAGTGAAGGTGGTATCTACCAGATTTCTCCATTATGAAGTTACTCTCTTTATTTTTCACACTGTAGTTTTTTGAAGTGGGTCCCTAAATCCAGTACACACTCAGTATGTGATGGGAATGTAGTGGATGTAAGGGAATTAATACCCTTCTCTTGGAAGGATATTATCTTTATATACTATTTAGATTTCTTCTGTCATGAAGATTATATCTTCTGACTATTATTTATCCAACCTATTCATTTATTCATATCAGTATGAACTCAGGGATATTTATTTACACTTTGGGTTATAGTGCAATAAGGTATTATTTGTTGTTCAAGTCCTTCCAGATCTGGTCTTTTAGGTTGGAAGCTATTTCAGGTTTTTTCCGGTGTCCTTTGACATACATAGTCTTTCTTTATTTTCCTTTTTGATGCTCCTTTACCTTCTGGCACTAGAAGATGCTTTAGATTCATTTTGTTTTCCCTGTTTCAACCTAAGAAACATTGCATTTATAATCAAAATCTGAGTATTGGGAAAGCTTATTGTTACTGGGTTGTCATGCTTATGGGTTTCTATATACATGTAGGAAATATGTACATGTATAAAATATGTAAATAATTAAGACATGTCTATCTGTCTGGAGATCTCTCTCTCTCTCTCTCTCTCTCTCTCTCTCTCTCTCTCTCTCTCTCTTTCCTCAGCTATTTAAACATGAGTTCGTACTAATTTATATGACTCCAATCAAGTATCACAGGATTTATCTCAGACTTCCCCTTACTTATTTGTATTTTCTTCCTAGATACTAAGAATTCTCAATCCTATGTATCTAACATTTATTCACCTATCTTTTTTATTTTACTTCTAGTAAATACATAAAAATAGTTTTCTACAAAGAGTATCTTTCTCTTTGCCATTTCTTTGTTTAGTGTTCCAAGTTGTTATGGTACACAGGTACCTTTTGTGTATTAAAGATATTTTCATAGCCCAAGTACAGTTTTCATGTATAGAGTAACTGGGTATAAAATTGAGGATAGACTCATACAATGTTTAAAATTCTGAAGTCCCAGTTAGATTATTGAGTGCCTACGTCATTCCACAGAACAGAATGTTTCACTGTGGCTTGGGATGAAACACTGGAGGAAATGCTAATATTATGAAAGTGAAAAGAAGTGATGAAAAATATCTTTGTGTGTCACCTCTTCCTCCTATAGTGCTATTATGGGCAGACACAGGCGTTGGGGACTTAACAAATCCTTGATAAAATATCAGCTTCATTGTTCAAATATCTAAATTATGTTTTGACATTGAGTTTTTTAGAAGAGAATTTATTACTCTTCAAGATTTTAATCTGAAAACTATTCTTTAAGTATTTCTTCCACTAAGTTTTCAAGTTATTCCTATGATACTCTGCCACCTTTGATCATTTTATGCTTCTATGTTGTGCTATTTTTAGGTAAAATACTGATATTTTTCATCACTTTAAAAACCCATAAATAAAGTTATAAACAGAACATCACTTACATACTCAAAAGCTATTTTCCACTTTCTTTCAATCAGTTTAAGTTGTTAAACAGGGTCCCTTGATCCTGCTTTAATTCTTCTTTAGTCCTGGATATTATTGAGTATTAAGGGCTTTAAGACAGCCATCTTTTTCTTCTTCCATAGTTAATTTTGGGTATCTTGTGGTCTCATTCCCTACCATTTACTTTTTGTGTTGTTGTTATTGGTGCTGCTTTAATGTTCTTTTCTGTGCATATCCATACTCTGGGGTTTTGTTCTTATTTTTGTTGTTTTTTTAATTTTCCCTCTTGGTTCTACAGATGCTTATCTTGCTCATAATTAAATTCCCATACTGACTGAACACTCAGAGCATTTCTTTGTTGATTATGTCTGGGAGTGGCTAGGGGATATATATTTATATTATTTCCATATACAAATCAGAGTAAATTGTAATCTTCATTTCCTCACTTTTGCTATACTTCATTGTAAACTGGCATCTAATTTTCATTAAAACTGCTCTCTCAGTTTTCCAAAGACTTCTTTTTTTGCTACATCCAATGAGCATTGTTCATTTAGAAGAGTTATTGAAATACTTTGCATGTTTAACTGTTGGATCCTCTGTTTCTAAAATGACTGGTCATGGCATTCAAATTCTTCCTGGTCCTTGGCTGACCTGTCCTTTTCCCTCTCCTCTGAGAATTGTCCATCTTAGAGTTTAGTTTTGCTACATTCTCTCTGTGTATTAGTTTCCTATTGCTGATGTAACAAATTACCACAAGCTTAGTGACTTAAAACAGCACCATTTCATGATCTTATACTTCTGCAGGTCAGAAGTCCAAAATTAGTTCCATTTTACTCAAGTTAAGGTATTGAGAAGCAGGGGTCTGGTTTCTTTTGGAGGCTCTGAGGGGAGAATACATTTCTTGTCTGCTTCAGTTTCAAGTGTTACCTTTATTCCTTGGCTATAGTGTCATTGTCCTTGTCCAAAGTATATCACTCAAATTTATGATTCTGCCATCATTTCACCTTCTCCTCTTAATTATGATTCTGATTGTTCCTTCATTCTTTTCATAAAGTCCCTGTGATTACAGTGGGTCCACACAGATAATCCAAATCCTAAATAAATTCCAGGTATTAGATGTGGAAATCTTTGGTGGGCATTCATTAGTCTACCACAGTCTTATTGATATATATTTTTCTAGTTTTGATGAAAACTTAAATACTAGTGACTTTCATATCACTGTCTCCTACCAGCTCTCTCTGTCCCCTGCGTTCATGATCTATAAATCTAATTCTTAGCTAGACGTTTTTATCTGACTCTATTTCAAATTCCATTATGAGAAGTAGACCTTATCATTGTTACCAGACCATTTCCTATTCCTGTGCTTTTTATATCAGTTGATAGTCTCTAAAATAAAAACATGGGATCATTCTTAAATCTCAGCCCTTTTGGTTCCCATATTAAATCAGTTACTGTGTCCTGTTAACTATGACATACTTGTCTAATTTGTCCTTTCCTAATTCATTCTTATTTTGATTGTTTATTATTTTTTCCAAAATGGGGTGATAGTGTTTAATTCTTATAAGCATTGTGATACCAACTTTGCAAATAAATTGGAGGGTAGGGTGATCTGGATCTTGTGCAAAGGTTATATAGCAAGAGAGTTCAGATTTAAACACAGGCTTGAGCTTCTACTGCTCACAGTGAAATTTTCTCGTATTTTTTATGGGTTACTAAAACAGCCTCCTAACTATTGTCCATAGCAGTTTGGCTCTTCTATGCTTCACATAGTCACATGATCTTTCTAATATACAAATGTGACTCCTTAATGAGATATATGAGGTTCCCTGTGATCTGGAACCTGTGTACTTCCACTGTCACACCCTGCTGAGCCCTGTTTTAATGCCATACTCTCTACAACTCTGAACTTGTATTTTCTTGGTGCATATCTGTTGATTCTCCATTTTATGTCCTTTGTCTAACCCACTGCCTGGGCTATGCTTTTATTAATCTCTATGTCATCAAAGTCCTTTTTGTTCTTTCAACTGTTTCGATATCTTCACCTCCAAGAAGGCATTTACATTTCCTTCTTTCTAAATTTTTATTAAGCACTGCTCTGTACCTTGTGTATATCTGACTATTTAACCTACATCTATACATCTGTATCTATATGTCTCAGCTTCTGTGTCTGTGTCTCTACTGATTTCTTTATTTATTTACTCACTTGTAGGTCCTTGTAGAGGAAGATTGCACTTCATGCTTCTCTCTCTTCACAATACCCAGTAGAATGCCTAGCACAAAATATTTACTCAATACATGCTTGTTAAATGAAGAAAAATGAGTTAACGTACAGATTTTTTTTAATGACTTTCCTCAACAAAACCAGACATATTCTTTGTTTGCTGCCTGAAGCCATTATCTCTAAGTCTTCAGACAATCATTATAGTAAAGACAATGATCAGGCTGAAGAAAAGGAAACTAACTCTATCCTTGATCAGAATTCCTGCTTTAATAAGTAATTGCTTTATACAAAATAATTAAAATAATGACATAAAATTAATGTTTAGTAGAAAAATAATTTTAATTGCCTCCAAGAAAGCATTTCTGTTTTCCCTTTTTCATTATAAATAAGTTGAAGGTAAAATGAAAAGAAAGTGTGAAGAACTTTAATGCATACAATTTAAATTCTTCATAACCAGCTAGAGATGGGTGTGCAGTCTTTTCCTATTTTGCATGTATCCATTCAAGATTGAAATTACTAATAATTAGTTCTAAGTTATCAGTTGCTCAACAGGAATATCTCTATTTTGCTTCTCAGAAACTGGGCACCAGTAGCTTGGAAAATAAAGACTTTTTCTTTGTAAAAAGAATGTAAGCTTTTGTTTTAGAACACTCCACCATGCCATAATCTAATATCAACTTATTATTGATTACTGTATTCAGTATGGATTGAAGTGATAATCTAGTTTGGCCATTGCTCATGCTAACTTAATTCACAACTGTATGAAGGATATTATAATCAATTTTATAAATTGGCACTACTTTTAGTGATTAATATTGACTTCCCTTTAGCTCTGACTGGATTGCACAGAAATCATATCATTTGTATAATAAGAAGAGGGTATTGTTTTCTGCTAGTGGAAAACTACCAACAAGCAGCTAATAGGAAAAAACAAAGGTGTTCATTTTTGAAATAGGACACCAAATAGAGCAGAGAAGAACTGAGGAAGAAATTCTGCTACAATAATTGGAAATCAAGGACACTGAGAATCTATGACCTCACCAGCCTGGAGACAATTAATTTTATTATGGTTCATTGCATGACCTCCTGAAAATACAAGCACCATGTAAACTAAGAAATGAAGGAGCAATGAGACTGATAGGGGACAATTTGAACAGTTCCCTTTGGTGGCTTTAATTTTATTTTAGTTTTGAAAAAAACTTTAGCTATCTTGCTAAAAAAACATTTTGGAAGTTATTAATTATGATATTTGGATGGAACATTTGTTATTTATACTTTAGTCAAATTATCTGAATCATGTTTTAAGGATTTCCTAGAGTTGTAAATGTTGACTACTGCCTTATACAAATGGATCATGTGTATGGGAAATTGAGGGGATGACTCTTGTTTTCAAAATCATTTAAAAAATTTTATTTCAGTAACTCATTTTACATGTTAAAACGAACTCATATGTATAGGTTCCCCATATACATAGTTTCCTCATTACTAAGACATATTTCACCAAGCTCTGCCTTCCACCATATCATCAAGGGTTTATCACCACTGTCCAGTGGGCTCCACCACCACTTATCCTCCACCCCAAACCCTTGCCCCATTCCCTACTGGTAACCTCAGTTCTACTGCATATGTCCAAGGGTTGGTTTTGTTTCATCTGTTCCTTTGTTTTCTTTTTGTTTTTATATATATTCACATTCAACCTATTAATGAGATCATCTGGTATCTATCTTTTTTCTTTTGGCTTATTTCACTTAGATAGTCCCCTTTAATTCCTTCCACGTTGACTGAAATGACAAAATTTCATCTCTTCTATGACTGTGTATTATTCTGTTGTATATATGTACCACGTCTTCTTTATCCATTTATCTGACATTGGATACTTAGGTAGCTTTCAGTTCTTAGCTATTGTGAATAAGGCTGCAATAAACATGGGGTCATGGGGTACATAAGTCTCTGCTGATTATCATTTTTTTTGTATCTTTTGGGTAGATACTCAGAAGATGGTGGGATCACATGGAATTTTCATATTCAACTTTTTGAGGAATCTCCATACTGTTTTCCATAGAGTTTGCACCAATTTGTTACGTTTTCTCCATATTCTCACTAACATTTGTGGTTTCCAAACTTTGGATAATAGCTAGTCTCTCAGGTGTAAGGTGATATCTCATTGTTGTTTTGCTTTGCATTTCCCTTATAGCCAGAGAGTAGGAACATCTTTTCATGTGCCTGTTGGCCATCTATATATCCTCTTCAGAAAAATGTCTCTCCAATTCCTCTTTCCATTTTTTTTGATTGAATTGCATGTTTTTCTGTTATTGAGTTTTATGAGTTCTTTGTATATTTTGGATATTAAGCCCTTGTCAGATATATGGAAAACAAATATCTTTGCAGTAGGTTGTCTTGCTGTTTTGGTGATATTGTCTTTCACTGTAAAGAAGCTTTTTAGTTTGATGTAGTCCCAGTTGCTTCTTTTTCTTTTGTTTCTCTTGATGCTGGAGTTGAGTCCCCAAAGACCTCTCTAAGGTTAATGTCATGAAATAACTTTTCTATGTTGTCTTACAAGAACTTTATGGTTTCCAGTCTATGTTCAAGTCTCTTGTCCATTTTGAGTTAACTTTTGTGAACAGTGTTATTGAGAGGTCTAGTTTTATTCTTTTACATGTGACTGTCCAGTTACCTGAACACCATTTATTGAATAGACTTTTCTTTCTCCATCGTATGCATTTAGCTCCTTTGTCATAAATTAACTGACTGTATGTGCATGGGTTAGTTTCTGGTGATTCAGTTCTGTTCCACTAATCTGTATCTCTATTATTATTCCAGTACTATACAATTTTGAGCACTATCACTTTGTGGTATAGCTCTGTCTGGAAGTGTAATCCCTCCAAACTGATTCTTTTTTCTCAATTATTTTGGTTAGTCTGGGTCTTTTGTTGTTTGATACAAATTGTAGGAGTATTTTGTTCTATTTCATCAAAATAAGTCGTGGGATTTTAATGGGGATTGTCGTGGGATTTAATGGGGATTGTTGCTGTCCATGTCTCTTGTCGGTTCTATTAATACTTGAATAATATATTTTGATGCTCTTTCATCTGGTACATAGATGTTAATAAGCATCATGTCTTCTTGCTGGACTGACTCCTTAATCACTCTTATGTACCTCTCTGTCTTTTGTTATGTTTTAGTTGGAAGTCTATTTTATCTAAGTATCCTGCCTTTTTTTGCTTGCCATTTGATTATAGGATTATCTTCTAAGCATTGACTTTGAGCTTATTTTTATCTTTTGAAAGAAGGTGCATTTCCTGAATGTAACAGAAAGTTGGATTATGCTTTTTAATCCATTTGGTCACTCTTTGTCGTTTGATTGGTGAGTTCAATCCATGGGCATTTAGGGTGATTATTGATATGTAACTGTTTATTCTCATTTTGTAATTGATCTTCTCCATGTTGTTAAAGACAGTGCCTTTGTTTGCTTTCTCTTCTTAGGTGGGTTGGGTGTGGTTATGTTTTGATTGTGTCCCCCTTTTTCTTTGTTTTTTTTCCACTGGAGATGTGTTTTGAGGTTACCCCAAGGTTAGCATTAAGAAATTTGTTTATTTACTATTTTTATTTGAAAGCATATTAGTGTTGCATTCATTCTAACCATCTGCATTTTTACTCTTTTCTCTTTTCCCCACTTTTTATATTTGTTGTTTTACTGGTTTTAAATGGGGTTTATTTATGCTTTATAGAGCTTCTTTTAGCATTTTTTATAGAGCTGGCTTTGTTATATTGAATTCATTTATATTTTGCTTATCTGAGAAGCTTATCACTCCTTCACATCTAAATAATAATCTCACAGGGTAGAGTATCCTAGGTTGACAACTCTTTTCTTTCAGCACTTTGAATATATCATGCCATTCCCTTTTGGTGTGTAGAATTTCACTGTGAAATCTACTGTCAATCTTAGGGGGACTCCTTTGTATGTGACTTATTTTCCCCGACTGCTTTTAATAGTCTATCTTTATCTTGTACTTTTGGCATTTTGATGACAATGTGTCTTAGTGTAGCGCTGCTTAGATTTCTTTTGTTTGGAACAATTTAAGCTTCCTGGCTCCGGAGGCTTACCTCATTCCTCAGGTTAAGGAAATTCTCAGCTATTATTTTTTCAAATAAAAGTTTTGCCCCCCTTTCTCTCTCCTCTCCTTCTGGCCCCCTATGATGTGAATGTTGTTACTTGTGATTTTATCCCATAGTTCTCTAATACTATCTTCATTTCTTTTTATTATTTTTTTCTCTTTTATGGATTTCTTGAGTGCATTTCTCTGTCCTATCTTCTGGCTCACTGCTTCTATTGGAGGCTTCATCCATAACACTATTTAATCTTTCTGTTGAATTCTTTAGTTCAGCTATTTGTCCTTATTTCTTTGACATTTTGCTTCCTTTCTTCTCTCTCTCAAAATTTATTGTTCTGTTTTTCTTCCTCTATTGTTTTCTTGATTTCCATGACTATCTTTATCATTGTTGCCTTATATTCATCCTGAGGGAGTTTGCATATGTATATTGCATTCAGATGTTCCCCTGGGATTTTAATTGGATACATTATTTCATTTACATTTTTCTATGTCTTTGCTCTGTTTGATATTCTGCTTTTATTTCTGTGGATTAGGTTTCTATGAAGTGATGATGGTCTAGTTTATGGTAGCAATTTTCATGAATAAACCTGGATCTTGGTTTGAATGCTGGGGGTTCTTCAGTTGTGTGTCATCATCACTGGTTTGATTTGTTGAAGTCCTTAGCTGGACCCCACTTTGGGATCTGAGAGTTTGGGTTGGGCATTCTGTTGGGGGATGCAGAGCCTTCCTCCAGCATCAAGGTCTGGATGGTAAAAACCTCTTTTGCTGTTCCACATGCAGCAATCAGGCTACAGTTTTGCCTCCAACCACAGGGTGGTGTTAGTGGGTAACTGTTGAGGTATCCTCCCTTCTTGGACACTCTCTGCACCTTTAATCTGTGGGCAGTATTTTCAGTGGGTAGGTGGAAGAGTTTGGGGATAGGGAAATCCCCCAACTGTCTTCTAGCTATGGTAGGTTCCTTGCAGATTTTCATCAGTGGCTCTGCCTCAGCCCACCAGGACACTGGTCCTCCTACCCTCTGCCAAGGCCCTCTCCTCAACTCAGAATCCCTTGTCCTGTTTGGTAAGTTCTTTGCTACCAGAGTGACTCTCTGGGAGGTCCATTTCTTCCCAAAGTGCCAGCCCCTCCACTGTAGCCTTTTTAGTCCTCTGAGGCTGGGAATCCCAAATTTGCAATGTAACTCTGAATCCTGACTTTTTCACCTACCCTTTATGATGGTAAACTCTTGCTGTCACTGTAGCTTCTGGTTCTGCTTTTCCACAGCATTTGTGCCTGCAAAATAGGTGATTCCTAGTTGTTCTGTGGAGAAGAGGAGATACTTGGCTCCTATCAGATCTCCCTCTTGGATTATCTCTGCCATGTAACTTTTGATGTAGTTTAAATTTTCCTTATGCTTATTGGAGTTTGAATTTATCAAAGGCAGTTACCATATCTTGTCTTTATAATGTCTGCTGTGCTTGATTTCATACTGTATTTTCAGTTACTCAACTGTGTGTTGAGATGAATAGATATGAATGAATTAACTTAGCCATGATGGACATATATAACTGGATCAAGATCATTCTTACTGCCTGAGAAAAGAACTCATATGATACTCTCTACAAATAATGGGGTAGACTTTTTTCCTTCCCCAAGGGATAGACTTTCTAGAGAAAATATTCTGCAATAGACCTATGAAATGAGATTTTGCAGTGCTATGAGCTCTACCTATGATTAACTATGTGCCATTGGACCATGGACAGGTCCCTCAATCTTTTGATGCTTTCGTTTCTCTATCAACAGAATGCAATAAAGCGCTTTCTTTCTCTTGCTTGACAGTAGAAGTTATAGGGAATAATGAGCCTTAACCTTGCTTTTCCCATTCTTTTCAAACTAAGAATGGTTCCCAAAATTTCAGGGTAAATTTTCTGTTGAAAGCAGAATTAAAAAACCTTTAAAAAATATGTCAGGATATAATATTGTTCTGCTAAACTATCAGCATATATAACTATTGGTAAAAAGTTGTATGTTTACCAAAAGCAAATATTTTATGGTTTTCCAAATTATTTTTTCTTACTATATATTCAAAATTTAGTTGATAGACAAATTGAAACATTATAAATTTAAAAACAATGATAAAACATTATACATAAGTCATACTTAGATAATATTCTGTATACAAATTTATTGAAGAAAATAACAAAACGCATAATTTTCATTTGCATTTTAAAACTCTTATTGTCTTACTCAGCTCAAATCTCTAAGGAAGAGAAAGGGAAGCTTTTTTCAGAGTTTTGGAAGGACTGAGCAGATAGAATCCGTTCCGGAGTATGCACGAGTGAGTACTGGGATGCTGTGTGATATGCATAGGGGTGGGGAGGGATATTTTAAAATTTGAGGGAAGTACAGGAATACTTATCAGCTGTTAAAAACTGGGCAAACAATTATCTTTTTCTGAAGGGAAACTCAGAGGCACTTTTGGTGTCTTGGTGCAGAGGTCTTGGCTTTGGAATGACTGTCCATGCAGTTACATGGAGCTCGTCTGCAAAGAAGGAGTCCTCTACTTTAGTGGCCCTGGGCCAGCCACGGGGATGAGAGAAATGAAGCATTTTTATTTTAGTTCATATGGAGATACAGATGCTTGTCCATTTTTTTACAGAAGAGGAATTGATGTTCATTTTGCTCACTCTAAGGAGAATTTTCAGAAATGAGTAAACTTATGTTTTCAGTTTCACATCTTTTGGACATTAACTTGAATTTTTGTTTTTGTTATTTTGAACTAATCTATTCATTGATAAGGCTACTCATTTCATTATCCATCTTGTAATGTTTTCCAGAAATTATTATAGTATGAGTATAAATTTTGATTTGTTTCTTAATTTCTGAAACAGAAAAATTTTCCCGTTATTTTTAAGGGTTCTAGCTACCTTGTATTTAATAATTATCAGTAACATTTTAGCAGTGTTTCTTTGTTTTATATCTAGTGATAAGGGCACAATATTTCACACTTAATGTTACTTTTAAGACGTCTAGTATTTATATTAAAATTGAATTGAAAGTTTAATTTGTTTAAAGTAATAAATAACAGATTGTATATTCATGAAAAATTGGCATATTTAAGTAAATGTCTTTTGCCATTAATAAGGTTATAGCAAAACCTCTTACTGATAATTCATGCTTATTATTGTTATCTGTCAAGCTTAATAAGTTGCAGACAGGAAGATATGATTTCTTTGTATTATATAATAAGGCAGACAGAAGAATTAGGTTATAAAAAGACAGGGAGATGGTAAACATGTACTAAAATGCAATTTAGCTGATATTTTTCTTTTATCCATTTAATTCTATGGACCCTGTTCATGGCAGCTTCATGTAAGGAGAACATCTTAACTAGTTAAAAAAAGGGATTTGAAAGGGAATTGCATTATCAGAAAGACATGTTAAGGAGGAAAAAGAGAAGCTAATTTTATGATGCATGAGTAGAAAAATTTTTAACTACAAGGTATGTCTGGAAAGAAAATGAGTAACAAATGTAAGCATTGTAAGACAAATGTCAGCATTAGAAAAGATTGACATTGGCGGTTCTCTACTTACCTTTTGAATTTAGAGGTGAGGGGATTGTATATGTATAAATGTGGGAAATATGTCCTTCTGTGATATTGTAAAGACTAAATAGAGCAATAGAGACTAGTACACACTAGGTTCTGAGAGGTTAAGCAACTTCCTTTTGTTCACACGACTACTTATAAGCAGGGAAGTACTAGAAAGCAAGTGTCTATACAGATCAGTGCTTTCCCATGATGTTATGTTCTAGAGAATAATCCCAACAGGTTAACTGTACATGCAATATTTATGCGTAATGCAATAAATTACTCACATTGTGATTTTAATTCAGAAAATTTGTTTTTCTCTGTTTAATAGCATGAACTTAGGAGTCAGGAGTGTAATTCTGATTCTAGTGTTTGTCAACTCCATGATTCCATGATCTTGGGGAAGCTATATCTATCTATCTATCTATCTATCTATCTATCTATATAGATATAGATATATATGCATGTATGTATAGATAGATAGATATAGATATATAGTGTTTTCTTTTTTTAAGGAGAGGTACAGACAGGAATGAAGGCAAGAAGGTAGGCAGGTAGAGAGAGGAGGAAGAAACATTTTTTAATTTTACTTAGTCGTTCATCTTGGTTGTTCTCTTCCCCTGCCCCCTTGCCCCCAAACCCACGCCCAGGGCCCTGGCTCTCAAATCTTAGTCTTTAGGATGTATTTGGACTATGTTTGGTAACCTTATCTGCTAGACCACAAGGGCATGCCAGGGAAGATATTTAAGGTCTCTGTGCAAGAATTTTCATATGTATAAAATGTGGGAACTATGTCCTTTTGTTGTATTGTAAAGACTAAATAAAGCAATAGAGACTAGTACACAGTAGGTTCTCAACAAATGTTACTTTGCCCCTACTAAAATATATTTGGAAGGTAGAGTGTTTTGAAATGGGTACCAGATGAACAGAAGCATTTAGGAGAATGTTTAAAGGCCACAGAGGACTACAACTGAATCATACGGACAGAATATTGCTCTAATGAGACAATCTTGTGTCCTATAAAATCATGTAGAGAAAGGCACAATAATTTTCCAATATAATCTTTACTTAGTACTTGAAGAATGCCAACGTAAAAGTGTGTATAGCTAAAGATGATGTAGATAAAAGAGTAGGAATTGGAGGCCCTGGTGCTGATGCTAATATATGAAGCCTTGACTTATAAAGGGTCTCCCTTAGAGGAGGTTCAATGATTCCAGTACGTATCTGTCCATCCAGAGCGCAAATCCACTTGAAGCTATTTAGGAAGAGAGTTTTCTGCCAGAGGTACCAAAAGACACTGGTTACTTTCCCTCTTGCTTGCTTTCTTGAAAATGATGGCATCAAAACAAGGCAGCCATCCTATTCATGTTATCTTTTACAAATTCTTGTAAGTGTGGCATTGCCTCTTTTGCTTTTATTTCTCCTTCACCCTCTTTACTTTGAGCAGTAAGTACTCTGTTCCTTCTGCCTGGTTATGTGATGAAATATAACCTTAGAGTACTAGTCACAGTCTTCTGTGTGTCCTTTTATACACATATGAACAAAGCAGATCGTTTTGATATTTTGATATTATCCTTAATATTTTTTTACTTACAAAGTTATGCAAGAATATGAAGCACAGTGTCTGCACTCTTACTTGATCATAATGTTTCACCAAGAAAGTGCATTTACCTGGTTTAAAAAAAGAGAATCTAAGAAAGTAAGAGGTGCAGCTCTATCTCTTTCAGGGAATATGTTCATAGTGCTAACTTGCAGGAGAGGAGAGTGTGTGTGTGTGTGTGTTTCTAGGTTAGAAATGCAGAAGAACATGGGCTCGTTAAGAATTTACCAGCTACCATCTTTCTTTATAGAACTTGTTCCATGTTCCGTGTGTAATTTCTGTGAGTTTCCAGGCAGGTGTAAAGATTGACTACAGGGAGAGACTTCCTCAGTCTTCTGATGTTAGGAAAGGGCTCTGCTGCAGGGAATACTGATGCAGCTATTGAGAATTTTCTTCCTGGAGACTTAGATGAAGAGAAATTAGGAAAGAATTTGGAGCTCTGAAATGCAAAGAATTTGGGGCGTGAGGACTGATGACAGTTTCATTCGAATTTGACAAAGGCGACTTTTTTCTATACCTTTCTGAGAAAGATGAAAATCAAATTTAATGAGGCAATAAAAGTGAAAGGGACTGATAAATAGCAGCATTGTATATGAAGGTAATGCATATACAACAAGAGTTGTTTTATGTCTAATGGGGGAATGGTCCCCATCTTATGGGAGTCCTTCCCCAAAGTTGATGAGGGTGCAGTGAGTGCTCAGATACTCTAACCAATGTCACAAACTAACCAATACATTCCTCTAGCGCCTTTTGCCAACAGGAACTGAAGTTGCTTATCGAAACACAGTATATCCAGCAGTGCTTGGAATTTTGAACATCAATCAGTGCAAGTTTCTTTTCCTAAAATCAGGGCACAAACTTCATTTTCAGTGGATTACTATTTCCTAAAGGGCTTGAGTTCCTTTGACTAGCTGTCAAACTTTTTAAAAATGGAGACTAGGTTTCTTTTAAAAATGTTATTAAAATATAGAATAAAGCATGCTTCACATTGAAAGTTTTTTAATCCTGTTCCTGAACTTTCAAAGGAAACCCTTGAAAGTAGCACAGATGAAGTACTGTCTCCAGCTAGGCCTCCATTTGTTCAAAATTTAAAAATAAGTGGGAAAATAATGATCAAAGTCAGGGTAATTCATTCAGAAAATTTTAAGTCCATTTTATCGGGCTTGATTCTGCAAAACATCTTTGATTCAACTGACTCACACAAAACAAAAATGCCTTATAGGTTCAAAGTTCTTTCTGGCAATAAACTCTCAGTGTAAACAGGAAGACACTCTTGGGTCCCTGTAAATTTTACAAACAAATGATTCACATTGCCTTACACCCAGTCATTTGACTTTGAGACAATGGTTGGGATGATTAGTAAAAGATCTGGTTCAATGTAAAGATTATTTATCATGAGCATAATAGAACTGTGTGTGTGCACATGTATGTTTGTTTATGTGCATATGTATGTGTGTGCAGCCAAAGAATGTGGGGGGAAATGTAAAGGGCATTTGCTAGCTGGCATCTTTAAACAGTTGCTTAAACATTCTGTGACTCTTAAAGAATTTGCCAAATGTCATCTCCAAAGAGGAGAAGGAAGAGCTCTAACCTATTATCCTTTGAGCCATGCTGCAAAGCAAAAATATTAAAATCTCCCCAAAGTTTAAAGAAGGAAAAAGGCCAATGAAACTTTTTGGCAGAATTGATGATTATTTATGATAAAAGTATAATTTATGTCTAATTTCCAGTGGAAAACATGCAGAATTGAGTAAAGTAATGGGAGGGGAGGTAATCAACAGTAGATACACCACACAAGCAATGTAATAACATAATTATTATTTTAAAAGAGAGGTTTAAATTTCCTCTGCTAAGAGAAACTATGCAGTTAGCAACTTACTTAGCAGGCTGAGAAAGAGTAAAACATATATATATATATATATATAATACATATTATATATTATATTTTGAAGGGGGAGGATGTGATTGGTAATAGCACTTTTTATATCTTTAACACCAATTTAAGATCTGAGAATAAGGTGTGTCTAAATCTATCTGAGTGGATTTTCCCAAAACATAAAAGGAAACCTCAAACAATATTTGTATTCAGTCGGGTGTTCATCAAAAATTGGTTAGATTTCGTTCAAGTAAATTGTGGTAGAGGTACAGGAAAAATGTAAAATATTTTTGTGTTTAAATAAACACAATCAACAAACTCACTGGACCAGTCCTAAAATAAAAACAGAACCGCTTTGACTTCTATGTCCTTAGGAGCTAAAACCAGCGTCCCTGCCTGAACTTTTCTTTTGTTAGAGAGGGAGGTGTGGAGGGAGCTCATCGACTTTGCAGCCAGGAGGAAGGCAGCTTGGATCCCCTCTTTAGAGACACTATTTAACCGCTTCTTTTCATTGCCTACCCCAGTATCGGAACAAGCCCTAAGCTTTTCTGGAGCTAAAACGAGCGTCTGCGTGTTTGCAGTGAGGCAAGCTTTGGAATGAATGAAGCAGCTCCGGGGCAAATTCGCAACCAGAGACGTTGCACTGTGGAGTCTGCTCTTTGCTTTGAAAAGCCTCTTTCCTCACTCCCCTTAGCTTTCGGAGCAGCTTTTGCAACCTAGTGCAAATAGATGGCATATTTGGCACAAAGAGCCTGGAGAATGAGGGACAAGGGATCACTCCAAGTCTTCCTCCGCCCGGTTCTAGCTAGTGGAGTCTACCAAGGAACAATCTCACAGTCCGCGACTAGGGCAAAAGCCGCTGCAGGTGGCGAGCGGAGCTGTCCAGCACCAGCGCCGAGCCAGCGGGCGCCAGGAGCCCCGCGCGCCCCACTGGGCGGACGCTTAGCAACAGGGCTGTCGCCTGAGCCGGCGCTGTCCTCATTCATTGCCGCCAGGCTCTGGGCGCACTGAGAGCCCACGCGGCCTCGACCGAAGCGGAGAACACTCGTCCCCACGAGCAGGTCCAGTAGGATGGATGCCAACACGTTGTCCCTTCCCTGCTCTTGCAAGCGTCTCCCTGGAATGGGAGGGCTGGACCTCTCGGCCTTTCCCCTTCCGTCTAAAACTTACTAAATAAACTCGGTGGAAGGAGGAGAGGGTCCAAATACGGACCCTGATCCTCCGCTTTGTGCCCCCAGGCTTCCCCGAGGTGGCCCTAGAGAGAAGCCTTCAACCTCGAGTCCGCGCCGCTCTCCCTTCCAGAGCCCGCCAGGCCCGGCCGCTCCCAGCTGTTTCCCGGCAGACCAGGGTAGCGTGTTAGGGGTTGGGGCCCTTTAGTCGCAGCGGAGCTAGGCTGCGCTCCTCCCCAGAGGAGGGAATGGTGGGAGCGGGGAGGGCGCGCTGAGGACAGCAACCAAGTGTCCTCGTTGCTCCTGAAACGTGGCGACAAGCGAGGCAGAGACTCCCAATGAGTATGACAGCGACACGTGACACCGGCGGAGGGAGAGCAAGGGGGTGGGGGTGGGGGATAAAGGGAGCAGGAGGGAGGCGGGCAGCGATGGGAGAGAGGCGGGAGGAGAGGGCGGGAGGAGACCAGGAGAAGGACGAGTTAGGCGCGCAGGCGGCAGAAGCCTCTGCCTTCCCGGCCGCACCGGCCGCAGCCTCCCCGCCCCGTCGCCCGCGGTGGCATTACCGGAGCCTCCCCAGGAGCCGGCGCGCGGCGCACGCGGATGCGCCGAGGCAGGCGCTGAAGCGGCGCCGCGCTAGCAGCAGCAGAGGCGCGGCGGCCCCCAGCCCAGCCAGCCCAGCCCAGCGCCGCCGCCGAGCCCGGGCCCCACAGTGCAGTGGAGCCCCAAGTTCCCACCATGAGCACCCGGCTCGAGGGGCTCCGCGGCACCGGGGGCTCCCTCCCGGTCGAGCGCGGCCGCAGCGCCCGGCGGCCCCGACGCGCCTAACGCCGCCGCTCGCTGGTCCCGCCGCCGCCGCCCGCGTCCCCGCCGCCGCCGCCTCGGTCGCCGCAGCGCCGCCAGCAGCATGTCTCGAAGGAAGATTTCGTCCGAGTCCTTCAGCTCCATGGGCTCCGACTACCTGGAGACCAGCCCCGAGGAGGAGGGGGAGTGCCCCCTCTCTAAGCTGTGCTGGAACGGCAGCCGGAGCCCTCCAGGACCGCCTGTGCCCAGCGCGGCGGCCGCCGCCGCCCCGGCCCCGGCTGCCTACGCCGCCGGCGCCGCTGCCGCTACCGCCGCGGCCGGGGCCAAGAGGGTGCAGCGCCGGAGGCGGGTCAACCTGGACTCGCTGGGCGAGAGCGTCAGCCGCCTGACGGCGCCCTCGGTGAGCGCGGGGCGGGAAGGGGCCGCGTCTCGGGAGAGGCGACGCAGGTCGGGAAAGTTGGCGCGGGGCTCGCGGGGCGTTAGTGCGAAGCCTGGCCGCTGGGGGGCGGCCCCGCATCACCCCGCCCGGCCTGGGGTTCGCGGGGGCCGCGGGTGAGACCCCGACCCTTGAGCGCCGGAGGGAGGGGCCTTAGACTCGAAAAGGGAGGCAGACTTCACTCTCGCGGGGTCTCCTAATTCCGGGGCCTATTTGCCCACCTCCAGCCTTGGACACTACTTGGTCGCGTTCACCCTGAATTTTCCACACCCACCTGTTTTCTTTCCCCCAAACTTTGCCAGGCAAGGTGTCCCGCAGTTCCCATTTTTTTGTACTTTCAGCTCAGTTCTCCAGCATTTCCAAAGGGGCCCCTACCCCCTCCAGGAAACCCTTCATCTTTTTTTTTCCTCTTTGTTTCTTTCTTCTCCTTTCCCAGTCTTGACCTTCTCTGATTATCTTTGAATTCCACAGGCTGACTGCGTTGTGTTGCATTCTTTTTCTCAAATCTGAGGGAACTGTCAGATGCTTTTTTTTTTTTTTTTTTTTTTTTTTTTTTTTTTTTTTTTTTTTTTTTTTTTTTTTTTTTTTTTTTTTTTTTTTTTTTTTTTTTTTTTTTTTTTTTTT